>CAUDMG010000286.1:2125000-2132500 GCA_958450375.1 Homarus gammarus
ACAGACATATATAAACAGACAAACAAACAGACAGACAGACAGACAGACAGACAGACACAATACAAGGAGACATAGAGAGACAGCTGGGGTGTCTAATCTTCAGGTAATCCCTAATGTGTATGTTAACCTGAACCTGCATCCTCAATAACAACAACATTAAAATTAACAACCAAACAATAAAAAAAATAACAATAACAAACTATACCACATCACCTGAAACCTCTATTTAGCGGACTATGTGGAGAGAGAAGTCCGTTATATCGAGGTTTCACATTATATTATTTATTTAGTTTTATATTTGGTGTTATTAAGGAATATTTGAGGTTATGTTATGTTATGTTATGTTATGTTATGCTATGTTATGCTATGCTATGCTATGTTATGCTATGTTATGTTATGCTATGCTATGTTATATCATTTTATGTTATGTATGTTATGTTATGTATGTTGTTATATTATGTTATGTTATGCTATGTTTGTTATGTTATGTTATGCTATGCTATGCTATGTTTGTTATGTTATGTTATGAAGGCTGGAGGAAGCAGACCGGACAACGCAGCCACTTTCATGCTCAGTGTCGTGTGTTAATTACAGTGAAGATGATCTTTTTATTCCCACGGTTGAGAGGTGGTGGTGGTGGTGGAAGAGGTGCTGGTGGTGGTGCTGGTGGTGGTGGTGGTGATGGAAGAGGTGCTGGTGGTGGTGCTGGTGGTGGTGGTGGTGGTGGTGGTGATGGAAGAGGTCATGGTGGTGGAAGATGTGATGGTGGTGGTGGTGGAAGAGGTGCTGGTGGTGGTGCTGGTGGTGGTGGTGGTGGTGGTGATGGAAGAGGTGCTGGTGGTGGTGCTGGTGGTGGTGGTGGTGGTGATGGAAGAGGTCATGGTGGTGGAAGATGTGATGGTGGTGGTGGTGGAAGAAGTCATGGTGGTGGAAGATGTGATGGTGGTGGTGGTGGTAGAAGAGGTGGTGGAGGTGATGGAAGTAGAAGAGGTGAGAGTGGTCCAGCGTATTCGAGTTAATGATGATGTTTGGTAACTTGTTCCACTCGTCCACTACTCTATTTCCAAACCAATGTTTATCTATTTCGCGCCTAAAACTAAATTTGTTTAATTTAAAACCATTGCTACTAGTTCGCTCCTGGTTAGATAGTTTGAGTACCTTTGCTATGTCCCCTTTGTTTAGCCCTGACTTCCATTTATACACCTCTATCATGTCGCCCCTCGCTCTACGTCTCTCGAGGGAGTGCAAATTAAGATGCTTTAACATGTCTCTGTACTCAAGGTTCCTAATGCCCGGGATTAGTCTTGTCATTCTCCTCTGAATGCTTTCTAGGGATTCTATATCCATTCTGTAGTACGGTGACCAGAAGTGAACTGCGTAATCCAAGTGCAAGATATATTTTTAGAATAACCTCGCTAGTCTTGTAACTAACATTCCTTTGTATGAACCCAAGTACTTTATTAGCCTTGTTTCGAGCAAATATACATTGTTGACTTAGCTTAAGATTCCTACTTATCATTACTCCAAAAATTTTCTCACAGTCGGATTTCTCTATAGTCTATAACATCGTAGTTCATCTGGTATCTGGTTTCTCTGTTTACATCCCCTAGGCTTAAAACTTTACATTTGTCCACATTAAATTTCATCTGCCATTTTTCAAACAATGCGAATTATTTTTTTTAGATCTTCCTGTAGTTTTGCGGAGTCCTTGTCAGATTTAATTACACGACCTATTTTAGTGTCATCAGCAAATTTACTTTTGTTGCTGTCTACACCTATATCTATGTCGTTTATGTATATAATATATAATAATTGTCCAAGTACTGAGCCTTGGGGAACTCCACTAGTGAAGTAACCCCAATCGGATTTGGTGCCATTGATGCAGACTCTGTTTCCTGTCCTGTAACAACACCCTAATCCAGTTAAGAACACCACCCCCATTTCCATGAGCCTCCACTTTTCGTATTAGCCTTTCGTGGGGACTCTGTCGAAGGCTTTGCTAAAGTCGAGGTAAACCACATCATAATCGTGTCCGTCATCCACTGATTAGAAAACAGTTGAAAACAATTATAACAGATTTGTCGAACATGAACTATGATGAACGCCCACTTACGGGTGAGGGGGGGATGGGGTGGCAGGGTCGTCATACAAGTGGCGGCAAAAACTGATGATGATAGTAGCGTGTGTGTGGAAGAATGATACTGGTGGCAAAAACTGGTGGTGATAGTAACGTGTGTGGTAGAATGATACTGGTGGCAAAAACTGGTGGTGATAGTAGCTTGTGTGGTAGAATGATACTGGTGGCAAAAACTGGTGGTAGTAGTGTGTGTGGTAGAATGATACTGGTGGCAAAAACTGGTGGTGATAGTAGCGTGTGTGGTAGAATGATACTGGTGGCAAAAACTGGTGGTGATAGTAGCGTGTGTGGTAGATGGTGAAAGTGGGTGTACAAAAACGGTGACAAACAACACAGAAGAAGTAATGACAGACCCTTGATACGGAACACACCGCCGGGGTACAGTATTATAAGACGTAAAGCACAACACATGATGAGGCAACACCACACAACCAGCAACACCACACAACCAGCAACACCACACCTGAACATTAACCACACTTACGTTAACTGGTGGGTTAGGTTAGGTTAATATATTGGATGAATTATGCTGGGGTGTCTAATCTTCAGGTAATCCAAATTATTTTTTTCTGAATTCCCAATGCCCATCTATTAACTTCCATTCAAAACACTAGTCTCTCTCTCTCTGTTTTCTCTCATTTTTTTGTCTCTTTGCTCTCGTTCTCTCTTTCTCTCTCTTCCACCCCCCCCCCTCCCTCCCTCCCCTTAACAATGTACACCGAATAATGGGAGAGAACTGAAGCCCCTCACTGCCTGAGTATTGTTGACCTTCCTTGCCCTTCCTGACCTTTGACTAACCACAATGTACCCGCGGGACCTTCCGGTGACCTTGGCTGACCTTATCGTATACAAGGTAAATGTTGGAATTATTTAGTATTATTTATTTATTGTTATTATTATTGTATTATTATTTGTTAGAATTATGTATTACTATTATTATTACTATTGCTATAATCATTTTCATTTACTAAGGACCTCAGGAGTCTTCGGCAGTATCCTGGGTGAGACCTTCAGAACACCTGTCCCTCCTGAGAGCTAAAGTGGAGTTTTATGGCCAGGTATCCTTCACGGCGCTAAGATAAAGGTGCTTTCTCAGACACAGATCTCCTGTGTTAATTAGTTTATGACACACAGGTACACACACACACAATATTTAACTCACGGCTACTGTGCTTCTTTTTAACATGTTAATTACATTACTATTAGTAGTAGTATTAATGTTAGTTTTATTATTATTATTTTCAGCCACAAATTTTAAATTCGATGAATATATTATAAACTCTTGCTTCAAACTACCGTACAAACACAATGACCAGGTGCTAGAATGTTTTATTATCCTGTAAGACAAACCTTTACGTACAAAGAAAACTCATATACAGTAACAACTACATAACCGCTTCCCATTATATTACCAAACCTAACCTAATCTAACCAAACTTAACCTCATCTAACCAGACCTAACCTAACCTAATCTAACCTTACCCCCACCCAAATAATGTCAGGGTGGTTAATTTTTAGGGGAAATAAACTGGAGTTGAGATTCTTCAGGAGATCCACTCCACCTGTATTGAACCAACCAGCCAGCCACGGCCTCTATAATGTAATTGCTTAAAATTTAGGCTAATACAGGTGAAAGTTGGCCCGTCCCTTCCCCCCTCCTTGTTACCTTGGCCTCCCAGAACAAAGGGGGGGGGGGAGGAGTCAAGCCTAAACCACAAGAAAATTCAAATTGGTTTCATACACGACTTTGAGTAACGATGGTTAAGACGAGTCTATTATCTCAGGCATATAATACAAAGCACGAGCGGCTCATAATTTATGTTAATAGTTGAGGGAAAATGTATTGTGTGACGGCGGTGTAGGAGGGAGGGAGGGAGGGAGGGAGGGTGAGGAAGTTGTGGGGGGGGGGGGTGTAGGGGGTTGTGACCTTTGACCTCTACCTGGTCTTCTGGGCCAACCATGTCAGTTGTATGGTCCTAGTATATACGAGGAGACTTTCTTTTGCTGTTTATCTATTGAGGGGAGGGGAGAAAAGGGGAGGGGGGAAGGAGGAGGGGCAGGAGCCAACACTCACCTGGATCAAAAGACACCGTCGGGGACCACAACATCGTCTGTAGTTCGTTAGTGTGTGTGAGTGTGTGTGTGTGTGTGTGTAGATAAACAATCCTTTATGTAGGTGAACCAGAGAGCTAATACTACTTCTCCAGTGACTTATAAGATTTCATCTCATTTAACCTGTAATTGGCCCCAAAACAAACCTTATGCCGATGAACTTTAGAGGCGATTTCCCCGTGATAGTAGAAGGGCGTTTTCACTCTCTCTCGTATAGGAAAATAACTCCTTCGGTCTAAGGAGCATTAAAGCGAATATACCACACCACAGGATGATTTTTGTCTCCCGCTCAAGTCCAGGAAAAATTAAACCTCTGTGTCGGAGGTCTGCAGGGGCGACTTTTCCTTGGCAACGCAGGACGGCCAAGTTTATATACCCGAAGGTGATAATTACGCAAACTAATTAATTCCCGAGTGTGAATTAGATCGGTCCGGTGATGCTGGAGATGGTCGTGACGTCATAGATCTCTTGGGGATGTCGAGGAGCGTGAGAAGAGAGAGAGAGAGAGAGAGAGAGAGAGAGAGAGAGAGAGAATACGTATTGCTCGTATTGATTTTTCCTTAAGTTCAATAACAACGTTGAAGAAAATAATAAAAAAAAACACTACCACTACACCACACACACACACACACACACACACACACACGGTATTACATGACAGTCAATACGCCATGGTTATTATGACACTACCTGGAACTGAACGCGTTGAATTCACGTGGTTTAACGGAACGCAACCTGACCTGACCCAACCTGACCTGACCCAACCTGACCCAAATATACAAAACTAAATCAAATCGGATCTTAACTCTATAAATAAAGATAATTTGGTGCTACTATTAGCGTGCGGTCTACAAAAGATACCTGAACCTAACTTAACCTAACCTAACCAACCCTAACCTAACCAACCCTAACCTAACCAACCCTAACCTAACCGAACCTAACCTAACCTAACCTAATCTAACTTAACCTAACCTAACCAACCGTAACCTAACCAACCGTAACCTAACCTAACCAACCCTAACCTAACCAACCCTAACCTAACCTAACCATCTTATAGACCACACGCTATAATAACACCGAAAATTTAATCTCCTGACGCTGTTTCGTTTAAAGTCTGGAGTTCCAAATATTTTCATTCCCAGGTAGACCAAAATAGTGTAAATAAAAAGGTGGAATAATAAAAGAAGTGACGAAAGAACACCAGTTTACGAGGAGGAAAGTCGAACACGCGATACATCCCCGTGCACCATAAAACAACATAACATTCCATCAACGAAATTACCACCAATATGGATAAATACAGTAGACCTCTTGTCGTTACTGAAAGAACTGTTATGTTAGCCACCTAATGACACTGAAGCAATTACCATGAAGATTAGGCACCCTAGCTTATTTTACCTGATGATTATAATACCCTAATAATATCTGGGAGAGTAAGGTAAGGTAAGGTAAGGTAAGGTAGGTAAGGTAGGGTAAGGTAAGGTAAGGTAGGGTAGGGTAAGGCTAACTTAGCATTGCGGTGTTTAATTATCAGTAGAAATAAGCTGGAGTGCCTAATCTTCACGTGTTCCCACAGAAGCAATCACACACACACACACACACACACACACACACACACACACACACTCAAACTATCCGGTATGGTTGGGACCAGCTGAGTCATACATACGGGGAGGGGGGGGGGGCGGGGGGCACTCACTCCTACACAATATCTTCACAGACTTGTTGGGGAGGAGTGTGATAATGACCGGGGAGTGGAAATTACACGGCACACCGGTCGACCACACAAGAGTAATCAGTATCGGTGAGGCAGGCGAGGAGGGGGAGTGGGGTGCGGTGAGGCAGGCGAAGAGGGGGAGTGGGGTGCGGTGAGGCAGGCGAGGAGGGGGAGTGGGGTGCGGTGAGGCAGGCGAAGAGGGGGAGTGGGGTGCGGTGAGGCAGGCGAGGAGGGGGAGTGGGGTGCGGTGAGGCAGGCGAGGAGGGGGAGTGGGGTGCGGTGAGGCAGGCGAAGAGGGGGAGTGGGGTGCGGTGAGGCAGGCGAGGAGGGGGAGTGGGGTGCGGCGAGGCAGGCGAAGAGGGGGAGTGGGGTGCGGTGAGGTAGGCGAGGAGAGGGAATGGGGTGGAGGGGTGGAGTGATGGAGGAGTGGGGAGTAGAGTTGAGATGTGTGGGCGTAGTGGGGAAGGGGAGTATTGGTCCCGATGGAGGCGTAGGGTGGGGATCAGGGGGACATGGAGGAGAGGGTGATAGAGAAGGGGTGGGGGTGGGTGATGGAGGTGTGTGGGGGGGAGTGAGGGTAGGAGGAGAGGGCAATAAAGACATTCACATCTGCCGTAACACCACAACAACACCACATTATACCCAGCTAAATTACACCGCTTTATTACTGTATTTTTGCGCCACCACGTCCCTCCCTCCACCACAATCATGGGTAGTAGCACAGCCTAACGCATATAACCACAGTCATCCCCGATAAGAGTCCACCTACTGTTTCTGTACCCGATACTGTCTACACTACTTTGCTGTCACCCGGAATCGAGTATGACGTCATCCAGCTATGACACACTGATATGGGTTATTAGGAATGACACCTTCATTGGTGAGCTCCGAGGTGACTAAAGAGGCCGATACGGGACCGGCAGGGCCGTCCACAGATGTTGCACATGTGGG
Organism: Homarus gammarus; assembly: GCA_958450375.1. Taxonomy (NCBI): domain Eukaryota; kingdom Metazoa; phylum Arthropoda; class Malacostraca; order Decapoda; family Nephropidae; genus Homarus; species Homarus gammarus. The sequence continues at coordinate 2,131,918 of CAUDMG010000286.1, forward strand.
GGGCTACATCGAGTGCAGGAGGGGCGGCGGCAGCGTCTTTCCGGCGCTGGCGCTTGTCTGCCTCGATATGCAGTCGGGCTAACTCCAAACTATGCTCGCTGAACTAACGTGAATGTGTATGACGATCTTAATGCATATCTATCTACGAGGTATCCAGCCACCCTGCAATGTATGCATGTGCCACTGTACCACTCTACCATTAGTCACAGTACCACTATATCACAGTGTCCCTATACCGCAGTACCACTATACCACAGTACCACTATATCATAGTGCCCCTATACCACTATAACATCGACAACTTCACCATTGCACCACTTGCAGTAGGCTTAGGTTAAGTTGACGAAACAAGCTGCCGGGGTGTCTAATCATCAGGTGATCAGATCAGAGCAGCGAAGCGTGGCTTGTAAAGGAGTAGAGGGAGGGTGTGAGGGGGTAGAGGCCGAGGCGTGTGAGGGGGTGGGGGCCGAGGCGTGTGAGGGGGTAGAGGCCGAGGCGTGTGAGGGGGTAGGGGCGAGGCGTGTGAGGGGGTAGGGGCCGAGGCGTGTGAGGGGGTAGGGGCCGAGGCGTGTGAGGGGGTAGG